>JAVQMF010000053.1:0-2500 GCA_032878935.1 Erythrophleum fordii | reverse complement strand
GACTTCAGAGGATTCCGAGGCCTCCGAGGACGAGGATTCGAGGCACTTCGAGGCATTCGAGGATTCAGGGTTCCAGGTACTTCAGGTATCCAGGGATCAGAGGATTCGAGGCACTCCAGGTATTCGAGGAATTCAGGACTTCAGGTATTCAGAGTTTCAGATTCGAGGACTTCGAGGATTCCAGTGAACTCCCGAGGACTTCAGGGTACTCGAGGCATTCCAGATTTCAAGGGATCTCCGAGGACTTTCGGTACTCCAGGACTTCGAGGTACTGTAGCAGACTCCAGGAATTCGAGGAATTCGAGGCACTCGAGGATTCGAGGACTTCAGTAATTCCCGAGGTACTTCAGGACTTCGAGGGACTTCAAGAATCTTCAGGTACTCCAGGATTCAGGTATTCGAGGTACTCCGAGGAATCGAGGTACTCCAGAGGTACTCCGAGGTAATCGAGAGTTCCGAGACTTCAGACTTCGAGGACTTCGAGGGATTCGAGGAATTCGAGGGAACTCGAGGAATCGAGGTACCCGAGGGTTCCAGTGATCGAGGGTTCCAGGCACTCGAGGGTACTCGAGGTAATCGAGGGTTCAGGAATCTCCAGGACTTCAGGGTATCCAGGGTTCAGGGTATCGAGGGGTTCGAGGGTTCCAGGTACTCGAGGGGTTTCCGAGGACTTCAGGTAATCGAGGACTTCCAGGAATTCGAGGGTTTCCAGGGTACTCCAGGGTTTCCAGGAATCGAGGATTTCAAGGATTTGAGGATTCCAGGATTTGAGGAGATCGAGTACTTCAGTATTTTAGGACTCGAGATTTCCAGGATTCTAGGAGTTCGAGGACTTCGAGGATTTTAGAGACTTCCAAGGAATTGAGGATTCGAGGACTTCAGTGACTTCAGGTATTCAGGACTTCCAGGACTCCAGGCACTTCAGGATTCGAGGACTTCCCAGGACTTCCAGGCATTCGAGGCAATTCCAGGCACTCCGGCTACTCGAGGACTTCGAGGTAATTCCAGGTAATTCGAGGACTTCGAGGTATTCAGGTATTCCAGGTAATTCGAGGACTTCGAGGTAATTCCAGGAATCGAGGTATTCGAGGTAATCGAGGGTTCAGGATTTCGAGGACTTCGAGGATAATTCCAGGACTTCGAGGTAATTCCAGGGTTCACCGAGGTATTCGAGGACTTCCAGGATCGAGGAGATTCCAGGACTTCAGAGATTCAGGGTTCAAGAGGATCGAGGAGACTTCCAGGACTTCCAGGGATTCAGGGTTCTCGAGGGTTTCCAGGCAATTCCAGGAATTCGAGGATCGAGGACCTCGAGGGACTCGAGGATTCCAGGAGTTCAGGGACTTCCAGGTAATTCCAGGGTAATCGAGGAGATTCAGGAATTCGAGGGACTTCGAGGATTTCGAGGTATTCCAGGACTTCAGGACTTCAGGGTTCCAGGGTACTCGAGGAATTCGAGGACTTCGAGGACTTTAGGATTTCCAGAGGACTTCGAGGAGGGTACGAGGATTCCAGGACTTCAGGGTTCCAGGATATCGAGGACTTCCAGGTATCGAGGATTTCCAGGGACTTCCAGGGTCTCCAGATCGAGGGTTTCCAGACTTTCAGGATTCCAGTATCGAGGGATCGAGGGTTCGAGGGTTTCAGGGTTCCCAGGACTTCCAGGAGTATCGAGGACTCCAGGGTATCGAGGACTCCAGGATTCGAGGATCGAGATTCCAGGCACTCGAGGATCGAGGATTCGAGAGGTATCCAGGATTTCCAGGAGATCAGAGATCCAGGACTCCAAGGAATTCAGGATCGAGGACTTCGAGGAGATTCAGAGGATTCCAGGGTTCGAGGACTTCAGGATTCGAGACTCCGAGGGTATCGAGGGATTAGTGATTCCAGAGGACTTCAGAGGATTGTGAGGATTCAGGATCGAGGGTCCAGTGACTCCAGGACTTCGAGGACTTAGGGTTTTTCGAGGTTTCGAGGACTTCGAGGGTTCCAGGAGATTCGAGGCACTCCAGGACTTCAGGAGATCGAGGACTCCAGGATTCGAGGACTTCGAGGCACTTCGAGGACTTCAGGACTTCAGGGTTTCTACCGTTTAGGACTTCAGTTTAGGGTTTTAGAGGTATTCAGGGTATCGAGGAATTCGAGGACTTCAGGGTACTCGAGGTATTCAGGAATTCAGGGTTCCAGGTATTCCAGGGTATCAGTGTTTTAGGATTCAGGACTTCAGGGTACTGAGGGTATTCAGGGTTTCAGGGTTTAGGGTTTTAGGGTTTTATGGTTTTAGGGTTTTAGGGTTTAGGGTTTAGGGTTTTAGGGTTTAGGGTTTCTAGGGTTTAGGGTTTAGGGTTTAGGGTTTAGGGTTTAGGGTTTAGGGTTTAGGGTTCAGGGTTCAGGGTTTAGGTGTTTAGGGTTTAGGGTTTAGGGTTCAGGGTTTAGGATTCGAGGGTTCAGGGGTTCAGGGTTCAGGGTTCGAGGATTCCAGGGTATGTCCAGGAATTCA